>OZ035882.1:144914495-144949953 GCA_964034835.1 Muscina levida
TTAAAAAAAGAAATTAAAAAACGAGATGTTATAATGGTAACTTTTTGGACAATGCCCTTAAAAAATTTCGATAGGTACTCTAGATATTGTAAAAGTTATATTTCTTTAAATCTTAAGTTCTTATATGATACTAAATGTAAAATAAATACAAATATTAACCAAATTTTAAACTTTGTTTTTCTATCTATACTTTTTGATACTTCAAGGACCTTTGTCAGTTTCAGTGTGTTGGAAATTTTTTCAGTAAATACCGTTTTAAATGCAATATACAATAAAGTGTGGAATTTTTCATAAATTTAAGTAAAATTTTGTATATTATTTTTTTCTTTTTCGTAGATTTCAGGTCAGATTATCCTTTTTGAATGTCCTTAAAATGTTTCAAAATTTATTTGAAGTATTGTAACGATTTTCGTAAATTTGTTTAGAAATTTTTTTTTCCAGGACTTCGTCCTTTTTAAAATGTCCTTAACATAAGTTGTTTTTAAAGTATATATTTTCAAAAATATTAAGTTTTCATTAATGCTATGCAACTTGTAAAAAAAAAATAAAAATATAAACCAAAATTTGTTATTTCAAGGACCTTGGATTCTTTTAGTGATTTTGACAATGTTGCTGTAAACATCATTTATAATTTATATGCAGTATGCCATGCCTATAAAGTGTGAAATTTTTCTTAAATTTTAATAAATTTTTTTCATTATTTTCTTTTTCGGAGTATACAGGATAAAATTTTTTCTAATGTCCTTAAAAAATTTCGAAATTTTTTTTTAACTATTGTAAAATTATTTTTCATTAAAACATATTCTTTCTTATATTTAATGTAAAATAAAATATTAATACATATAGCTCAAATTTTAGTATTTATTTTTTTGTCCTTTACAAGGACCTTTATAAATTCTAGTATTTTGGAATATTTTTTTGTAATAATAATTTTTATTTAGTATGCGATATAATGCGTATTAATATGTGTAATATTTCTTGAATTTAAGTAAAAATTTTTAAATCATATTTATTTTCTGAGTTTTTTTGGTTATCATCCTTTTCTAATGTCCTTAAAAATTTTGATATTTATCTAAAAAACGTTTTTCCATAATTATCATTTTTAAATCGTATAAATCTTGGAAATTTTTGTAAATTTTTTTAGAAATTTTTTTTTTCAAGGGCAATGTCCTTTTCGAATGTCCTTAACAAATGTTGTTTTTAATGACGTAAAAGATATATTTTCAAAAATATTAGGTTTTTAATAATGCGATGCACATGTACACAAATCTTATATATAAAAATGAATTGCTGTGCAGTTGTCTCGCTAAAACTCAAAAACGACTGGACCGATTTTCAAATTTTTTTTTTGTTTTATTCGCTATAGCTTCCGGATGGTTTAAAAGGTTTTATTTTTTCAAAAAGTGGGCGGCGCCACGCCCCTTTTTTTCAAATATCGCTCAGACGGCTTTTCTAATAGACCGATTGATACAAAAATTTTACCATGAGGTACTGTTGACCTGTAGATATTTCCTGACTATATTTGGTTGTAATTGGATAAAGGGGCGTGGCACCGCCCATACAATTGAAAATTAAAAAGGCTATATTTCACGAACTGTTACAGGTATGAAGATGAGATTTGGTATATATGTTGTTGAAGCAGTATTAATTACAGCAGGATGGAAGTGGGCGGTGCCACGCCCCCCTTTTCAAAAATCGCTCTAACGGATTTTCTAATATATTGATTGATACGAAAATTTTACCAAGTGGTACTGTTGACCTGTAGATAGTTCATGGCTACATTTTGTTGTAATTGGATAAAGGGGCGTGGCACCGCCCATACAACTTGAAAATTGAAAAGGCTATATTTCATGAACTATCAGAGGTATGAAGATGAGATTTGGTATATATGTTGTTGGAGCAGTATTAATTACAGCCAAGGTGGAAGTGGGGGTGCCACGCCCCCTTTTTCAAAAATCGCTCTGACGGCTTTTCTAATATACTGATTTATACGATAATTTTAAAAAGTGGTACTGATGACCTGTTGTTAGTCACTGGCTGTAGTTAGTTGTGATTGGATAAAGGAGCGTGGCACCGCCCATACAAGTTTAAAGTAAAAAAGACTAAATCCCATGAACTATCAGAGGTATGAAGATGTGATTTTTAACATATATTGTTGTTGCAGTATGATTTACAGTAAGGGTGGAAGTGGGCTATTCCACACCCCTTTTCAAACAAACAGTAATAACTGTCAAAATTCCATAAAATATTGCGCCTAGAGATATGAACAGTAAGGGGGGCCAATTTTTTTATTCGCAAAAATCGTAACCAAAATCGGAATCTACGATGAATTGTAAGAAAATTTCACCAAAAAACTTTGTGTCTAAAATCAATTCCTAGCTCGCGTTGGGAAGCATGAAGATTTCAGATAGAAATTTTTTAGGTTTTTAAATGAGCACAAACCGAAAACTTCAGATATATATTTTTCGAGATCTTCTGCGTAAAACTAACTTCCCAGCAAACTAAATAATGCAAATCTATGCATTGGTTAAAAAGTTATGGCCTCTGAGAGTTGGCATACGGAAATTAAGTTTTTAATAATCATTTTTCAGAATATTGGTCGGGATCCAAAACAATGTCAAAAATACACTATTCTCTTCGTCCTGGTCCCCAAACATCGGAATGGTAGGTCTGACGTAACTGAAAAATTGCTAAAAATATATCTCAATCTGAAATCTTTATGCTTCTCTCAAAAATAGTATTCCGGAATATTCTTGATCCGTGTGAGAAGAAGACATGACAAAAAAAGTTTTTATGGCTAAAGGCATGAAGTTTCAAACTGAATTTTCATTTGCGGTCAAGGCACAACAAAAGTGTTTTTTATGTTCAAAGAGATAGTTAGTATCCGCTACTACAGATCAAAATAAAAATTAAATTTTGATCCTTAGCGGAATGTAGGTTTCTGATAAGTGGAAGAAGTGGTTTTTCGCCCTACATACAGAAAAAACTTAATCTACATGTCGGTACTTTAGATACGACTTTGCTGATGAACTTTTTATTAGCATTTACAACAATAAAACGTAATTGGTTAACTTCCATGTTAAGGAGTTACTTCAAATTAGTTATATAAGTTAATTAACTCAACATATTATTGTCGAGCTTAAGTACCGTTTTCAAAGTACTTTGTAGACCTAAATGTGAAATATATTACAAGTTAATATGCAATAGCGAAGCATTGCCGGGCCCACTAGTTACAAATATAAACCAAAATTTTTCACTTTGTCTTCACTGTCTTGACTTTTTGGATATTTCAAGGACCCCCCTTTCAGTATTTCGCAAAATTTTTCAGTAAATATCATTTGTAATATATATGCAATATGCAAAGCCTATTAAGTGTGGAATTTTTCTTAAAATTTAGGCGAATTTTTTATTATTTTCTTTTTTGGAGTATAAAGGATAAAATTTTTTCGAATGTCCTTGAAAAATTTCGAAATTTTTTTGAAATATTGTACCATTATTATTCATTAAAACTTACATTATTTTTTATAATAAATGTAAAAAACATTAAATACATATAAGTCAAATTTTAGTCTTAATTTTCTTGTCCTTTGCAAGGACCTTTGCTGCTTTTAGTGTTTTGGATGATTTTTCTTTAATTATTATTTTTAATTTATATGCAATATAATAAGTTTAATATGTGTATTTTTTCTTGAATTTTAGTAAAAATTTGTATGTTATATTCTTTATCGGAGTTTTTTTTTGGGTCTCATCCTTTTCCAATGTCCTTAAAAATTTTGAAATTTTTGTAAAATTTTTTTTTTCTCATAATTATCATTTTTAAATCTTAAAATATTGGAAATTGTTGTAGAAATTTTTTTTCAAGGACATCGTCCTTTTCAAAATTCCTTAACAAATGTTGTTTTTAATATTGTACAAGAACTAACTTAATGTTAGTAAAAAACATAGTTTTTTGCTTCCCATAACAATTAATTTTGAACCATTAATTATAATCATTTTAGGTGTTGAAATCATTTTTTATTACAGCCGTGACGACAAATTGAACGTAGAGAGAGAGAGAGAGAGTAACTTAGCTGATGGATAAAAAATTGCCTTGCATGTCACTAAGTCTAGAAGAAAACAAAAAACTAATCCATACAATGCCCTGATTCCCATTCTCTTTTGCCAACACGTACCATCCGCCGCAACGCTGGCAGATGTGCCGAACAAACAGTTATTGATCTTTCTTACCGATAGCAATAAGGAAGTCCTGGGACACAAAAACGAACAACAACAACAAAAACATGCTATACTCAGGAACAAATAAAAAACAAAACAATTTTCCACATTGGTCACTGTACTGATCACTACTTAAGTTATTGTCCTTGTGACAAGCCAGAACGATAGGGAAGCAGCAACAAAAAACTACAGCCACGACTCACACACACACATAGGCTCCTCTTAGGGAGAAAGTCACCCCCAAAAGAAATGTAGAAACCTTAGGAGAAAAAAATCTTTGCTAGCAACTACAAGATAAATTAGGGCATTTGGATTAAAACGGCAGAAGACAACAACAACATGAAAGGACTCTCACACAAACACACAAGACCAATCTGTCTAGGCATAAGAAAAATAGCCAAAAGATTGAGAAATTTGAGGATATTAAGCCCTTTTCCAATAAATTGCCGAACAATTGCACAATTTTCAAAAACACGAGCTAAGTTTTGTGTTAGCGACAGTGCTAGTGCGAGTGTGTGTGTATGTGTGTGTGTGTAGGAATCTTTTACTTGGATATTGTGCAAGAATGTGTAAGATTGAAATAATCACCAGACAAGGCCTGAAATGACCCGTGTCAAAAAACGCAATACCAAAAACCAAACGTGTAATGATTTCTTTCTTTACCTATCGGGCAGATGTTGCTGCTGCCAAGACAACTGCAAAAGGAAGCTGCTTCATAATTTAGCATTACAAACAATCACAACTAAGATAAGACTTAGACTAAGGTCCTTTTAGCATTGCAGATGTGTTAGCTTAGTTTAGGGTTATTGTGTAAATAATAAATATTAGCCAAAGTGGGCAAGCGAAGAAAACATATCTGGCAGGATAATTTGTTGTGGGCAAACGGTTGTAGGGGATAACAATTGGCATGAAAAATGAGAGGATATAGGAAAATTGTAGAAAGTCTGTAGTTGGCAAACACTCTTGTTGAATATAATTATTACTACAATTTTGTTGTATATGAGTGATGTACTGTGTATATGGCAAATTTGTTAAGGACATTGAATGGGTACTAAGGTCCTTGTTAAGGCCAAAAAGTCTAGTAAGCCTTATTAAAGAAATTATGTAAAAAAAATTTCAAAATAATTTAAACTTTTGTAAAATTAAATTATAACAACATATATAGGGAAATTATGGCAACATTTTCACTGTCTATACAAAGAACAAAGGTCCTTGAAATATCAAAAATGTTCACACCACCATATTAATAAATAACCAACAAAAAATACCTACAAATTTATATAAAATTAGGTTAACAGCGTTTAAAACTAAAATAATCGAAAATTTCTCAAGGACATCGATATCGAGCTAAGGTCCTTGTGAGATGGAAAAGCCCATTGCGTCATATTAATCAGAAATTATTGTGAAATTTTAAGCAAAATTCACATTTTTTCATTAAATTGCCAAATTAAGAGAAATTATGACAATATTTTCACAGACTATACAAAGGACAAAGGTCCTTGAAACATCAAATATGTTCAAAACGAATATCTGACCACAAAAAAACCTAAAAAGTTATATTAAATTAAGTTAACCGCGTTAACGAACAAAAACTATGGAAAATTTGTCAAGGACATTAATATTGAGCTAAGGTCCTTGAGAGAGAAAAGGCTCATTTCGCCACACTAATCATACATTATTGTAAAATTTTGAGTAAAATTCACATTTCCTCAATGATAATCTAGAATTAAAGTAAAAATTTGCAAGGACATAAAACTGACACAAGGTCCTTGTAACAGCAAAAACATAATACAATATAAGTTTCTGATAAGTTCAGCCTTATATATTTAAGTATCATACTAATGATGGCAATGCAAAATTATGGAAAAATTATAAAGGATATTCATAGCGGCCAAGGTCCTTAAAATAGTCATAAAGTAAAGTCCACCAAAAAATAACAATATTCAATAAAAAAAAAATTGTTCGCACTCATTTATATCAATATTTTACCCACCATGACAGTCTGAAATTACGCCAACATGCCTAGGGACTTTGCAAGTAATAAGGTCCTTGATATATAAAAAAAAATTTTCCACTCAACCATATTAATGACTAATCTAAGATTTATTTTAAACAAATTGATATTAAATAGGGTTACCCGCGTTAACAAATGGAAATTATGAAAAAATTTACCAGGACATTGATATTGAGCTAAGGTCCTTGAGAGAAAAAAAAACACATTCCGTCGTATTATTCATAAATTATTTTACAATATTGAGTAAATTTTATGTTTCCCCTATGATATTCTAGAATTATGATAGTAATTTTCAAGAACATTAAATTGACACAAGGTCCTTGTAACAGCAAAAACATCAAGTGCGCCAGCAACATTTTATTATATTTGTATGAGTTAAAGATAAGTTCACCCCTTTTATATTTAAATATCATACTTATGATGGCAACACAAAATTATAGAAAAATTTTAAAGGATATTCCCAGCGACCAAGGTCCTTTTAATAGTCAAAAAATAAAGGTCCATCAAAAAAAATATTAAAAAAAAATATTATACTTGTTCTTACTCTTTAATATCAAAACTTTACTCACCATGACAGAAAGTATGGCAATATGTCCAAGGACTATTCACGAAACTTAGGTCCTTAATAAAAAAAATGTCCTGTCATACACATTAATGGCTTATCTAAAATTTATTCTAAACAAATTGATACTAAAATAGGTTAATCGCGTTAACAAACGAAAATTATGGAAAATTTAACAAGGACATTTATATTGAACTAAGGTCCTTGAGCGACGACAAAGCCCATTTTGCCATATTATTCATATATTATTGTTAAATTTTGAATAAAATTCACATATCTTCAATGATAATTTAGAATTATAGAAAAAATCTGTCAAGGATATAGAATTGACACAAGGTCCTTGTAGCAACAAAAACATCTAGTGCGCCAGCCACATTTTATTATTTTTGTATAAGTTCTAGATAAGTTCAGCTTTTTATTGTTTTATGATAACAATACAAAATTATGAAAAAATTTAAGAGGATACTGATAGAGAACGAGGTCCTTAAAATAGTCACAAAATAAAGTCCTGCATAAAATTTTAATATTCACAATAAAATTTAAATTGTTAGCGTTTCAATATTTTACATACGAAGATAGTCTGAAATTTTGGCAACATGTTCAGTAACTTTGGCAGGAACCAATGTCCTTTAAATATCAAAAAAAGCCCACTCCATCACATGAATGACTAATATTCCGTTATGAAAACTACGAATTTCGATTTTTTTCTATAAAATTTTGATAAAGATCACAAGAACACATTTAAATTGTCAAAATATTTTGAAATAGTCATAAACACGACTTTCGTGTAGTTTATTAAAAGTTTCGCTAAGTATGAAATATATATAAAATCAAGTAATTATAATTATTGTACATAAATTTAAGCTAAAAGTGGGCAAAACGCATTTATTAGACATGTTAATACATTTTTCAACAAATTAACATTAGAACTAAAATTTTCCTTTGTTTAGTTGCTTCAAAAAAAGTTTCGATAAGTTTTTTCTTACCATCAAATGAAAAACAATGTCACATAACAGATATAGTTAACATAAGTGAATATGAATTCATACCTTTCCACGACTTTACGACTTTTGTTTATGTGAGTAAAAGTTTCGTTAAGTTTAAAAAATATATAAAATCTTGTAATTCGACTTATTTTACTTGAATTTAAGCCGAAACGGTCCCTGTAATGAACCATTTATATACAAGATGGATCTTGGTTACGTTTTAGAAAAGTTTTCATTATGTGGGCAAAACGCATTTATTAGACAACTCAAAATTTAAAATTGTTTGTTTTTTTTGCTGGAAATTGTTTAAACACTCGAAATATTCTCATTTTTCCCATGTAAGATATGTTTTGCAAAACTTAACGAAAGTTTTTCTTAGCTTAAGAAAGTCGAATTGCCGTAAATAGTAAGAAATTCATGTCTATTACATTAAACAATATATATTTCGAAATATTTGTTTGATTTATTGCTAGGAAAAAACTTAACGAAACTTTTTTGAGGCAACTAAAAACAGGAGAATTTTAATTTTTACGTAAATATGCTGACAATAATTCAAACACACGGAATTTTTACACTTTTCCTTTTTGAGAACAATTTTTCAAAACTTAACGAAACTTCAATTTGTGCAGAAATGGTTTACAACTGCGTATATTTCGATAGGAATTCTTATAAAACATTGTACATAACTGAATTTTGTAATAATTTTATATAAACTTATTAAAATACTTGATTTTGTGTATTTATTTAAACTTAACGAAATTTTTACTCACCTAAGCTTTAGTCGTATTGCTGTGAAAAGTAACAAATTCATCTCTTTTAATGTAAACATTATCAATTTTGATATATATGTTTATGATTTGATGGTAAGAAGAAACTTAACGAAACTTTTTTGAGATAACTAAAAATAGGAAAATTTTAGGTTTTATGTAAATTTGCTGACAACTTTTTAAACACATGGAATTTTCACACTTTTCCCATTTAAGAACAATTTGGCAAAACTTAACGAAACTCCAATTTGTACAGAAAAGGTTAGCAACTGCGTATATTTAAACACGAATTCTTATAAAACATAACTGAATTTCATACTAATTTTTTATAAACCCATTAAAATAACTTGATTTTTTGTATTTGTTTATCTTAACGAAACTTTTACTCACCTAAGCTATAGTCGTATTGCTGTGAAAAGTAACAAATTCATCTCTTTTAATGTAAACATTATATGTTTTGATATATTTTTATGATTTGATGGTAAGTAAAAAACTTAACGAAACATTTTTGAAATAACTAAAAATAGGAAAATTTTAGTTTTTATGTAAATTTGCTGACAACTTTTTAAACACACGGAATTTTCACACTTTTCCCATTAAAGAACAATTTGGCAAAACTTAACGAAACTCAAATTTGTCCAGAAATGGTTAACAACCGCTTATATTTAAACATGAATTCTTATAAAACGTTGTACATAACCGAATTTCGTAATAATTTTGTATAAGCCAATTAAAATAACTTGATTTTGTGTATTTATTTATCTTAACGAAACCTTTACTCACCTAAGCTATAGTCGTATTGCTGTGAAAAGTAACAAATTCATCTCTTTTAATGAAAAAATTATCAGTTTTGATATATTTATATAATTTGATGGTAAGTAAAAAACTTAACGAAACTATTTTGAGGCAACTAAAAACAGGAAAATTTTAGCTTTTGTGTAAATTTGCTGGAGATTGAATAAACATGCGAAATTTTAACTTGTTTACTACTTAACGAAACTTGTCCAAAATTCAACGAAACCCAAGTTTATACAGAAATGGTTAACGATTGGCTAATAAATTTTTTACATATCTGAATTTCGTAATAATTTTATATAAACCCATTTAAATAACTTGATTTTATGTATTTTTTAAACTTAACGAAACTTTTACTTAACTAAACTATAGCCGTATTGCCGCGAAAAGTAATAAAATTCATATCTATAAACATAAACAGTATTTATTTTGATATATTTATATGATTTAATGGTAAGAAAAAAACTTAACGAAACTTTTTTGAGACATCTTAAAGCCAAAATTTTTTAGTTTTTATGTTATTTTTCTGGGTATTGTATAAACACGCGAAATTTGCAAATTTTCCTACTGATTTGATGCTAAAAAAACTTAACGAAACTTTTTTGGGGCAACTAAAAGCCGAAAATTTTTAGTTTTTATGTTATTTTTTTGGGTATTGTATAAACACGCGGAATTCACACATTTTCCCTACTTAACGAAACTTTTCCAAAACTTAACGAAGCTCCAATTTTAACAAATATTTCGACAAAAATGTAGATAAACTCATGTCAATTACTTGATTTTATATATTCTTCTAACTTAACGAAACTTTTACTTAACTTAACAAAACTCGTTTAGTTAAGCCCCACAATGAATTGTGATCACAACCTAGAACTTTTACCAGTAAACTATATCCTTTTGCTAAAACATTAGCTCCGAAATAAGTAGCATAACAGCTGTCCCCACTATCTTTTCTTATAATCACTAATATCTGTTAAAAAAAAATTCACACGTTACATTCTCTCACATCCTTTTTGGCTTGATAAGGATAATTGCAATAGATAGAATCTTCTTAGCCAATATATTTTTTTCAAAATATTCTAAAACTGCTACAGTAGCCTTATTTTCTTATCTTTGATTAATCGCGGCAATTACTCTCAGATGTTCTAAATTAAATTAAATCTATGTAACACCTTTTTCTGTCGTTGCCTTAGCAAAGAAATAGATTATCGTGTGTGTGTGTCACACAAAGTTTTTTGTTTTTGCATTAATGTCCTCAGAGATTCTCACATGTTGCCGGCCAGGCTAAGGATGTATTAGAAAAAATGTGACTCAGAAACTCTCACGTGTTGCTGTTTGGGTAAAAGGATATGTTGAAAAAAAATTTGTATTTGACAAAATATCAATTACATCAAATTTTATTGTAATTTAACTTAGCATACCTTTGCTTGCATTGGTTTTTGTTTCTTTGCTTAAAAGTATGTTAGTGTTAAAGAGTAAGGATTTGTGTGTGTTCTCTTTTAAAATCCTTACCTGATATGTTTTTCTGCTGTGAATAGCGAACAAGTAAGACAGAAAGAGGGAGAGAGGCAGAGAGAGAATTTTAGGGTTTTAAAGAGTTTTTATATTTTGCCTTTGCCTTTATGAAGTTTAATCTTACTCTATCTCTGTCTCTTATGTATTGAATATGTTCTCTTTTAACTGTTGTTGCTTATGGTGTCGTGCGTTCGTATATAAGGCCGGGGTTGATTTGCTAAGCCAGACATTCGGTTGTTAAACATCGCTGTGAACACATTGCAGCTCAGTCATCGCTCGACTAGCGTAGCCTTAAGACGTGTGTGCGGTCTGTAGTGTGAAATGTTATAAGATTTAGTAAAGAATATTGAAAAATTTGGAGCGACAATTTGTAAAAATTCCTGTGGCAAAAAAAATCTTTATAATTAAATATAAAAAAGTGATTTTTAAAATTATAAAAAAAACAGAACATTTTCTTTGGATATTAACAACAACATATGAAAAAAATCACAGACATTGTGTTAATATAAAAATTTTTCCAAAAAAGTAAAAACGTCTGAATTTCACAGATTTTTCAGCAGAACTGAAAAAGTGCCACAAAGTAAATCAACTGAAATATAGAAAATTGAATTACAAAACTTTTGTATTACCACACATTGGACTATCAACACCCCAAGCTTCTCCTTGAAGAATAAATGCCTGCCTTGCTGCTTTAAACTTTGGATTACCCTAAGCTTCTATTGGATATAATTTTTTTTTCACTTTAAACCGGTAAGTAAAAACCACTAACCCTAACATACCAAACATATCATTAATGTTATATATACAAAAAAAAAACTTGAAAAATCTGTCCACTTCATGACATTTTGGCGCGACTGTAAACGCTTTTAAACACTTGAGCTCATACAATTTTCGACGTTTATTAAAGCACTTCAATAGCACTTAGTTAAAACTAGAGCCACCACCAAATCGAAAGCAAAATTCAAGAGCACTTCAAAATTTGCAAAAAATTAACAAGAAATAAGGTAAAACGAAAGGGCAAAAACAAAAACCCTCAAATTAAAAAAAAAATTACAAAAAATTCAGAACAAAATAAAAACTAATCTAAAATAAATTTGTGTTGATATATTTTTTTATCGATTTGATGCTAAGTACAAACTTAACGAAACTTTTTTAAGGCAACTGACTACATAAAAATGTTAGTTTTTATGTAAAGCTGCAGGAAATTGTATAAACACGCGCAATTTTAACCTTTTGAAAACTTAACGAAACTCCAAATTGTACAAAAATTACTTATTACTGCACATATTTCAGCACAAATTCCAATTAAATCATAAAAATAACCACAAATCGGCATAGATATTAATAAAGACACTTAAATTACTTGATTTTATGTATTTTTTAAACTTAACGAAACTTTTTTCATCTTAGCAAAATTTGTATTTCGGTAAAAAGTAATAATTTCATATCTCTTAATATAAACAATTAATGTTTTGATATATTTTCTTGATTTAATGCAAAAAAAAGAACTTAACGAAACTTTTTTGAGGCAACTGAATGCCGGAAAATTTTAGTTATTATGTAAATTTGCAGGAAATTGTTTAAATTAACGAAAATTTGCTCTGTTTTTCCGTTAAATTAAACTATTCGAAAACTTAACGAAACTCCAATTTGTTAAAAAATTATTAATAACAAATATTTTGACATAAATTCAAAGAAAATCACTTAACTCTTAAATTGCGGTATAGACAAATAAAAACAACATTTAAATTACTTGATTTTAATTATTTTTTAAACTTAACGAAACTTTTAATTAGCTAAACAAAATTTGTTTTTCGATGAAAAGTAATAAATTCATATCTGTTAATGTAAACAACATTTCTTATAACAAATTTTATTGATTTGTTGCCAAGAAAAAACTTAACGAAACTTATTTGAGGCAACTGAAAACCGGAAAAATTTTAAATGTTATGTAAATTTGTTGGAAATTGTTGAAACTTCCAAAATATGCGCTTTTTTCGTTATAATCAAGCCTTTAGAAAACTTAACGAAACTTTAATTTTTTACATAAATTGGTAAAAACTGAAAATATTTCAACAAAAATTCATATAAAACCATTAAAATAACTACAATTTGGCATAGATTTAAATAAACTCATTTCAATTAAATGATTTTAGTCATATTTCAAACTTAACGAAACTTTTGATTAGCTAAACAAAATATGTATTGCGGCCAAAATAATAAATTCATATCTATTAATATAAACAATACTTGTTTTGACATATTTTCTTGATTTGTTAACAAGAAAAAATTTAACGAAACTTTTTTGAGGCTACTGAAAGCCGGAAAATTCTAATTTTTATGTAAATTTGTTGAAAATTGTTCAAACATGCGGAATTTTTACCTTTTTTTTCTTTATAATAAAACTTTTTGAAAACTTAACGAAACTTTAATTTTTACATAAATTGTTAATAACTGAAAATATTTCAGCACAAATTCTAAAAAAAACCATATTAATAACTTGATTTTGCCATAAATTTATACAAACTAATTTATATTACTTGATGTTAGGTATTTTTTTAGCTTAATGAAACATTAATTAGCAAAGCAAAATTTGTATTTCGGCGAAAAGTAGTAAATTCATATCTGTTAATGTAAACAATATTTTCTGCAACAAATTTTCTTAATTTAATGCTAAGAAAAAGCTTAACGAAATTTTTTTGAGGCTACTGAAAGCCGGAAAATTTCAATTTTAATGGAAATTTGATGAAAATTGTTGAAACATGCGGAATAATTCCTTTTTTTTATTTTATATAATTTTTCGAAAACTTAACGAAACTTTAATTTGTACATAAATTGTTAATAACTGCAAATAATTCACCATAAATTCAAAAAAAACTATATAAATAACTGCATTTTGCCATAATTTAATATAAATTAATTTACATTACTTGATTTTATTAATTTTTCAAACTTAACGAAACTTTTAATTTGCAAAGCTAAATTCATATTGTCGCGAAAAGTAATAAATTCATATCTATTAATGTAAACAATATTTCTTATAAAAAATTTCCTTAATTTGATGCTAAGAAAAAACTTAACGAAACTTTTTTGAGGCAACTGAAAGCCGGAAAATTTTATTTTTTATGTAAATTTATTGCAAATTGTTCAAACATAAGGAATTTTTAGTTTTTTTCCTTATAATATTACTTTTCGAAAACTTAACGAAACTTTTTTGAGCAAGCTAAAAAAAAGGAAAGTTTTAGATTTTTTCATAAGGAATTTTTAGTTTTTTTCCTTATAATATTACTTTTCGAAAACTTAACGAAACTTTTTTGAGCAAGCTAAAAAAAGGGAAAGTTTTAGATTTTTTCCCCAAATTTTTTGTAATTTGTTTAAGCTTGAGGAAACTGAATTTTTCACCTTTTATAATAAAACTTTTCGACAACTTAACGAAATATATGGAAAGAGGCCGTTTGAGGTTTTTTTTTAGCAGTTTCTTTTGCTTTACAAGCCTTTACAATGAGTTTAATTCTTTTTGACTAACTAAAATATATTTCTCTACAACTTCTTAGTTTAGCTGTTAGTATTTTCTGCCCTCCCCACTTAACTTAACACAGTTCTGTTTGATATTATGCAAAAAAAATTTAAAAATAAATCGATTTAAATTCGGGGTCCTTGCTTCCTTTTTAGATTAAAAGCCTTTCAAATGAAAATAATTATTTTTGACTTCTTTTCTTTACATTTCCTGAGGTTTTTTCATTCTTTTATTTTTTTTGTCATCATAACTTAATTGTAAAGCAAAAAAATGCTGAAAATATATTAAAATTTTTTTTATATTAGTTCGAGGTCCTTCCTCCCAAATTCTATTTACATTAAAGGCCGTTCAAATGTAAAGAACTTTTGTTGACTACCCAAATTTCTATTCTTGTCCATTTACCCAATCCCATTTCCCTTTCCCCCTTCCTTCTTTACTGTACGCTGTTTAGTTCAGCTCAAATCTTTAGAATTCATTATCTTTAGAAAATTTTCTTAAGCACAGTTGGAATTCTTGTGCAAAGCTTTCAAGCTTCTTATATTATTTTTGTGCTTAACAGCAAGAATTCAGGCAAAACGCTTAATTATGAGGTGAGGACCCGGGGGGTTCATGTGCTTCGCCAGAGTTCATCTCACACAGCTAATAAATTTAGCAAAAGCATTGGCCAGCCAATCGCAGATACAAACAATTTTCGCGCCCAATTTAAGATTTTGCAAACGGGTTTTTTTTTGCCGATGAGCTGTGGCAAAAAAAAAATTTTTTTTGTGTTTATTTGTATTTCAGATTTTGTACGCTTCAAAGATATTTTTTCGCTTTACGTTTTTTGTTGTTGGTTTGTTTTCGCTTAACTTGTTTAACTCTTTAAAATTCTGCGTAGCATAGACTACGACTGTTTGCTCAACTCTTTAAAATTCTGCTTATAGCTGCAAAAAAACTGGATTTTTACTTTATTGACCTTTTTTGTTTCTTTTCTTCTCTTCCTTCCACAGTAAACTGCCTTTAAGATGTTGAAATGGGCAGTAAATGCTCCGCGCCAGTCATATCTGCAAAGCACCGAACAACTTAACAATATGCCCGAGCGTCTGTCTACACAAGCGCAACGACGTCGTCTAAAACGCAAATCATCCGATGCCTGTATGATGAGACCCAAAAACTCGTGGCATGACAAAGAGAATCAGTTCACCTCCACCCCCCTGCCCGCCTCGTCCAGAAGTTTTAGCGAAAGCCCCTCACGTAAACTAGACAGTCTTAAGGATCTCAGCAATATAGTGGCGGATTTTACCACCATCACAACGCCCAAAAGATTGAACTCCACCAAGACGCCGTCAAATGTCAACACCCCGCCCCCCGAGGCCAGAGGCTCTAACAACCGAGGCTCATCACGTAAACCCCCCACCTACGCCTCCACCTTGCCCACCTTTGATGTGGAATATTCTCCCTGCGCCTTAATACCCGGTACTCTGCTGGCTCTGCGTGGTGTTGGTATACCCGACAGCTATTTTGAAAAACCCCGCTATCTGACACCTCATCCTCAGCAGTTGGCCTCTTCTCCCACCGCCCAAGAAGAATGCCTAGAGACCAAGAGTTTTGTTAAGCCCAAGGATGTAACACTCAGATATCCTGCCTATACGGAAGAATCTTCGTTAAGTTCGTCCAAAATGGGTGACACCACATTGGAGCGCATGATCGATGCCATACTCGAGAGTACCCACAAAGAGCGTAAACAGCAGAAACAACGCGAGAAACATAATGGTACTGCTGCCAGCAACATGTCACCCACTTATACGCCTGCCGATGACCCAGCCAGTGACCTGCATGAAGTGTGGGACTCTGAGAAAGCTAGATATCGACAACAGGAACAAAAGTATCGCGCTAAATTGACCAAGAAATGTCTGTTCAATGAGCGTGAAGTGTGCTCGCCTTTGACCAAGTCAGAACTGGATCCTGGCCAATTGAGGCGCCAGGGTGGGGTGAGAAGAAAACGCAAACTTACCCAAATCACTGCCAGTGTCATGAGTTCAGCCCAAAAGTTGTTGGGCAAGGCGACGGCACAACAGACACCTTTGCTGCACTCTCATAATCTGCGAAAAGTGTTTGCAGCCGAACTTATACATGACGAGGTACATCCGCAAAAACTTTTACGCAATGTAAGTCCCGACAGCGGTCACAATTCGTCCAGCGAATACGAGGAGGAGGAGGAGGACAGTGAGACGACATTGATGGATGTCACCAAGAGGCGTTTAAGTTTTTCACTGCCGCCGCCACTAGATGATGAGAGATGAGAGAGAGAGAGAGAGGTGGAGGACAACGAAGCTAAGGTTAAACTAAAGCCTGGGCTGAGATAAAAAGCGCTGAAGACTGAAATTTCAAACTTTTCTTAAACTGGAAATTAGGAAACAAAATTTAAAATGAACGCTACAACAAAACTGAGATTTTCGTAGACAGGAGACTAAAAGGATAGGCAAAATTAAAGGGACTCGAAATTTGAATCCATGATACTAAGGAAAAACTGGAAATTTTAAATGATTATCACCACAAAGTTGAGTCATAGAATGAAATACAAAAAAAAAATAGAGAAATTCAGATATCAAAAAAAAATAAACACAGGAAATTTGAAAAAAAAAATTTTGTATCAAATTCAAATATCTAAAAAAAACACAAGAAAATTTTAAAAATATATGATATTCAAAAATTTTAAAATTCATTCAAATTCAAAGTAAATCCCAATATATACTCCTTGACCTACCATCAAGGAGAGTTATTTGAAAGCTTTTCGAAATATTTTTTTTTTTTGTATCAAATTCAAATATCCAAAAAAAACAAGGAAATTTTAAAAATATAAAATTTCTAAAAACATTAAATTTCATTCAAATTCAAAGTAAATCCCAAAATTTACCTTTGACCTACCATCAAGAAGAGTTATGTGAAAGCTTTTCGCAATTTTTTTTTATATAAAATTCAAATATTCAAAAGAAAATTAGAAGATTCAAAAAATATGAGATTTCCAAAAAATTCAAAGTTTTAATCAAATTCAATTGACAAGCAGGAAAATTAAAAGTAAACCCCCAAAGTTACCCTTTGACTACCATGAATGAGTTATATAAAAGCTTTCGAGTGAACAAGTATTTTGTTTTAGACTCAATGATGTATTTTATAGTTTAAGCACGAAAAAAACATATAAAGCTTTGTTACTTAATGCCTTAAATTTGTTGTAATTGATACGAAGATAACTTCGTAACTCTTTTAACATAAAACTTTTATAATAGTATTAAAAATTTTGTATAAAACAAAAATAAAGCAGTTGTTAATTTTATTTAAAAAATAAAAAGAAAGTTTTGAAAATAAAAAAAAAAATATATATTTTTTTTTTATATACTACTAAAGGATACAGCTAAAAAAAAGCAGGTAAACAGCGGGCAAGATGTTTTCAGTACCAGTTTTAAGTGTTTAAAATACTTAAATCAATAAAAGTTATATATTATTAAATAGATCTCGGCTCAAAGTTAAGCACAAACATATTTTTATACCAAAAAATCTTTGGAGATTTTTGTCGCACCGTGTTCAAGTGTTTAATACCATAAATTTAATAAAAAGAATATAACATTAGATAGATATTGCCCCAAACTTGAGCACAAATAAATTGTTTTTGAAAAAATGACTAGCACAATTTTTTCGTACCATTTAAAAGTTGTTAAACCACATAATGTTATTAAAATTGTACACCATTAGATAGCTATTGCCTCAAAGTTAAGCACAAACATATTTTTATTATAAAATGACAAGCCATATCGAGCCCATGCCGCACCTTTTTAAAGTGTTTGTCATGTTCCAATTAAAAAAAGTTATATACTATATGATTTGTTTTGCCTTACAAATAAGCAGAAACATATTTTTAAAAAAAAAAACAAGCTAAATTTTTGTCGCACCTTTTTTAAGTTTTAACAAACATAAATTTAGTAAAAAGAGTATAGCATTGGGTAGATTTTGCCTCCAACATGAGCACAAAATAATTTTTTTAACTTATGACAAGCACAATTTTTGTCGTACCATTTAAAAGTTGTTAATACACATAATGTTATTAAAATGTTACACCATTAGATAGCTTTTGCCTCAAAGTTAAGCACAAACATATTTTTATAATTTAACGGCTAGCACAAATTTTGTCGCACCATTTTTAAGAGTTTAATACAACAACTTTGATAATAAAAATATATGATTGCATAGATATTGGTTCAAAGTTAAGCACAAAAATATTTTTATAAAAAAACTTTTAGCACAAATTTTGTCGCACCATTTTTAAGCGTTAACAACAACAAATTTAATAAAAAGAATACATCATAGTATAGATTTTGCCTCAAAGTTAAGCACAAAAATATTTTTGAAATAAACCGTTTAGCACAAATTTTGTCGCATCATTTTTAAGACGTTACTAAAATAAATTTGATAAGAAAAATATATCATTGGATGAATTTTCCATCAAGGTTAAGCACAAAAATTATTTCATAATAAAAAACGTATAACACAAATTTTGTCGCATCATTTTTAAGAGTTAGCTACAACAAACAATTCAATAAAATGAATATACCATTGGATAGATATTGCCTTAACGTTAAGCACAAACATATTTTTATGATTTAACTACTGCCGAAAACTTTGTCGCACTGTTTTTAAGTGTTTACCACAACAAATTAAATGAAAACAAAATATCGTTGGATAGACATTGCCTTAAAATTAAGCACAAACATATTTTTATAAAAACAACGACAAGCACAATTTTTGTCGTACCATTATTAAGAGCTTACTACAACAAATTTAATAAAAAGAATACATCATTGCATAGATTTTGCCTCAAAGTTAAGCACAAAAATATTTTTATAATAAAACGTTTAGACCGAATTTTGTCGCACCGTTTTTAGGCGTTAACAACAACATATTTAATAAAAAGAATAGAACATTGCATATATATTGGCTCAAAGTTAAGCACAAAAATATTTTTATAATAAAACGTTTAGCCCGAATTTTGTCGCACCGTTTTTAGGCGTTAACAACAACATATTTAATAAAAAGAATAGACCATTGCATAGATATTGCCTCAAAGTTAAGCACAAACAAATTTTTATAATAAAACTTCTAGCACAAATTTTGTCGCACCGTTTTTAGGCGTTAACGACAACATATTTAATAAAGTAAATATATCATTGCATAGATTTTGCCACAAAGTTAAGCACAAACAAATTTTTATAATAAAACTTCTAGCACAAATTTTGTCGCACCATTTTAAGGTGTTAACAACAACATATTTAATAAAAAGAATATATCATTTGATAGATTTTACCTCAAACTTAAGCACAAAAATATTTTTATAATAAAACGTTTAGAACAAATTTTGTCGCACCATTTTTAAGCGTAAACAACAACCAATTAAATAAAAAGAATATATCATTACATAGATTTTGCCTTAAACTTAAGCACAAATATGTTTTTATAATGAAACCGATCAATTCTGACTTTGGGTTCCTTAAGTGAAATTTTTTCCGACATAAACTTACATCCAGTGTCCCTCTCTGTACAAATGCAATGATATTACTCTATGATTTTCATGACCTGAAAATAATATATTTCTTTGAGTCCAAAGGCCACCTTTTCCAATTGATTTATTCACTATAGCCAAGCAGAACAGGTGCTTTTGCAGACCTACGTCCTTACAAGCCCTGTCGTTAATGTCCTGTTTCCTTTTCACAGAAAATTTCGTGGTTATTTCAACTTCTGGTTAACCTTACAGCCATAACAACATTAGCATAATGTTGTATATGGTTTTCTGTTTTTTTTTTGTGTTCTAAACCAAGAAAGGAAGTAACGTTTGACGGTGACCCTTAAGCATATCCTTGTTAAAGTGTAGGTGTAACGGTCGGTATATTAGATAAACTAGGAAATATCATACAAGTACTGTGCGAGGGTGTCGACGAGACAAAACTACACAAAAAAAAACGAAAAATATGTTAATAAGTGTAAAAAAATATAAATGTTATGGTAAGAGATAACAAAGAACGTGGTGGCGGCTACAAGTAACGGTTATTAATTCGACAATACCATACAGGGGACAAATTTGTAAACCGTTTGGAACAATGTTAGAGGGGAGCAATAATATTTTATAAATAAAATTGTATTGTAGTTGAAGTTGTTACTTACAGTATATTGTTTCAAAAAAGTTTAAAAAAAAAACTCAAACAAAGGACATACAAATTATTAAGAAAACTTGTTCCTTAGACTCATTCCTATGCATGCCAATCTTTTAGAACAATTTCAATGTCAGGTAAATTCTTTCAAATAAGATATTACTACATTATGACATTCCTTATATGAAAAGATGTTCTAATCGTTGTTAAAATAACATCCAAATCCTTTAACATCTGCTTTGCCAAATCTCCAAAATGATTCACAATCCCTGCCATACACTCGTATATAAATATGTCTTGATATATATGTATAAGCAAGGACCTTTTTTTCTGACTCAACAATTATGCTGCTTTTGAATCAGGACGCTTATTGTTGTTCGTAAATTTCCATTACAGTTAAAAAGTCCTTAAGGCAAAATTCAAATGCCATCACTTGAAGCTACGTACGTGAACATTTTGTGCGCCAAAAACTCTATACAAAGTGTGCGCTGCAAAATTGAATAGGGATTTTGTTATATACGCCAACAACAATCAACAGTGCACACACATACACACACACCGACGTCGACGTCGTCTCTAAGGACATCTGTCTACACCAGCACGAGTCAAGGGCACTTTATTTAAGGCGAAACAAAAGAAACTCCATCGTACGGTAGCCGAAATATATTTCAATGAAGAAGCAAAAGAAAAATTTCTGAGGCAATAAAGCAAACAGTGCAGGATAATGTCTATCAATAACCACATGCACAAACTCTCTTCTTCTTCCTCTCTCTTTCACCTTCTCTCTGTCACGTTTTTCATTCACTGCAGAGACAATAAGATCCTACTCCTCAATAAACTTCATTTGTAGGCGATTAATGATGTGGAAAAACGAAACAACGAATGACGAAATGATCAAGATGATGATGATGAGTTGGCAGAAAATATAAAGGAAAATAATATTATACAATAGTTGAAAATTTCCTGGCACATAATTATCATTTTCGCGCCATTTTACTGTTAAAACCTTAAATGATTATAAAAATGATCATAAAAACATGAACTCAAAATGAATATTTTTTATTTTATTACTTTTACAATATAAAATTATTTTTTGCTATTTACATATATTAATTATTTAAAAAAATAGTTTTAAATTTTTTAAGCTGTCGCACCATTTTTAGGCCTTAACAACAACATATTTAGTAAAAAGAATACATCATTGCATAGATATTGCCTCAAAGTTAAGCACAAAAATATTTTTAAAATAAAAACTTCTAGCACAAATTTTGTCGCACCATTTTTAAGCGTTTACAACAACATATTTTATAAAAACAATATATTTTTGTAAAGATATTGCCTCATAGTTAAGCACAAAAATATTTTTATAATTAAACGGCTAGCACAAATTTTGTCGCACCATGTAAAAGCGTTAGCAACAACAAATTTCATAGAAATAATATATTTTTGTAAAGATATTGCCTCATAGTTAAGCACAAAAATATTTTTATAATTAAACAGCTAGCACAAAGATTGTCGCACCGTTTTTAGCTGTCTTATACAACAAATATAATGAAAACAATATAACATTGCATAGATATTGCCTGTAAGAGAAGCACAAACATAATTTTTTGTAATAAAACGGCAAACAAAATTATTGTCGCACCATTTTTAAATGTTTACAACAACAAATGTAATAAAAGTAATATATCATTGGATAGATCTTCTTACAAACATGTGCACAATCATATTTTTATTAAATTTAATACATTCCAGTAGCATAAAAATAAACCATTAATTCTGTCGTACCATTTTAAGGCGTTTTATACATTCAAAATAAAAAAAGTAATATATCATTGGATAGATCTTCTTACAAAGATGTGCACAATCATATTTTTATTAAACTTAATACATTACAGCAGCTTTAAATTGAAAACAAGAATTTTGTCGTACCATTTTAAAATGTTTACAACAACAAATGTAATAAAAGTAACACATCATTGGATAGGTCTTGTCGCAAAGATGTGCACAATCGTATTTTCATTTTATTTAAAACATTGCAACAGCTTAAAATCAAATCATTTATTTTGTCGTACCATTTTAAGGTGTTCAATCCGTTCAAAATATTAAAAGTATTATATCATATGATAGATCTTCTTACAAAGATGTGCACAATTATATTTTTATTAAATATTAAACATTACAGCAGCTTTAAATTCAAATCAAAAATGTTGTCGTACCATTTAAAGGTGTTTTATTTATAAAAATTAAAAAAAGTAATATACCGTTGGATAGATCTTCTTACAAACATGTGCACAATCATATTTTCATTTTATATAATACATTACAACAGCTTTAAAATCAAATCATGAATTTTGTCGTACCATTTTAAAGTGTTAAATAAATTCAAAATAGTAAAAGTAATATATCATTGGATAGATCTTTTTACATACTTGAGCACAACCATATTTTTAATTTATTTAATACATTACAATAGCTTTAAATTCAAATCAAGAATGTTGTCGTACCATTAAAAGGTGTTTTATTTATACAAATTAAAAAAAGTAATATACCGTTGGATAGATCTTCTTACAAGCATGTGCACAATTATATTTTTATTAAATTTAATACATTACAACAGCTTTAAATTCAATTCAAGAATTGTGTCGTACCATTTAAAAGTGTTTAATAAATTCAAAATATTAAAAGTAATATATCATTGGATAGATCTTTTTACAAACTTGTGCACAATCATATTTTTAATTTATTTAATACATCACAATAGCTTTAAATTCAAATCAAGAATGTTGTCGTACCATTTTTAGGTGTTTAATACATTCAAAAAAATAAAAGTAATATATCATTGGATAGATCTTCATACCAACATGCGCACAATCATTTTTTTTATTAAATTTAATACATTCCAGTAGCTTTAAAATCAATTCAAGAATTTTGTCGTACCATTTTAAGGTAATTATTACATTCAAATTATTGAAAATAATATATCATTGGATATATATTCTCACAAGCATGTGCACAATCATATTTGTGTTTTATTAAATACATTAAAGCAGCTTTAAATTCGAGTCAATAATTTTGTCGCACCATTTTAAGGTGTTCAATCCGTTCAAAATATAAAAAGTAATATATTTTTGGATAGAGCTTCTTACAAAGATGTGCACAATCATATTTTTATTAAATATTAAATATTACAGCTGCTTTAAATTCAAATCAAGAATGTTGTCGTACCATTAAAAGGTGTTCTCACAAGCATGTGCACAATCATATTTGTGTTTTATTAAATACATTAAAGCAGCTTTAAATTCGAGTCAATAATTTTGTCGCACCATTTTAAGGTGTTCAATCCGTTCAAAATATAAAAAGTAATATATTTTTGGATAGAGCTTCTTACAAAGATGTGCACAATCATATTTTTATTAAATATTAAATATTACAGCTGCTTTAAATTCAAATCAAGAATGTTGTCGTACCATTAAAAGGTGTTCTATTTATACAAATTAAAAAAAGTAATATACCGTTGGATAGATCTTCTTACAAGCATGTGCACAATTATATTTTTATTAAATTTAATACATTACATCAGCTTTAAATTCAATTCAAGAATTTTGTCGCACCATTCTTAAGCGGTAAATGCATTCAAAATAATAAAAGTAATATATCATTGGATAGATCTTCTTACAAACATGTGCACAATCATATTTCCATTTTATTTAATACATTACAACAGCTTAAAATCAAATTAAGATATTTGTCGTACCATTTTAAGGTGTTTAACTTATACAAATTAAAAAAAGTTATATATCATTGGATATATCTGCTTACAAAGATGTGCACAATCATATTTTTATTTTTATAATACGTCAAATAGGCTGTAAAATTAAAAAGAAACCTTTTCTACGAAATTGTTTTCGAATTTGTTCCAATGGAACATTCGAATACTCATTTCTTGTATATTAACGAAGCATTCAGTTCTCAAGGAATTTTTAATTTTTTGCCTGTAGACAACATAAAAATTTTTGTACATTTTAAATTCAATTTTGTTTTCTAAAGCTAATTTTTTTTGCTGAGTTTTTCCCAAACATGTCTTGGACTAGATTCTGCTCATTTACTGATGCTTTTGTATTCTGTTTCTTTTCCTAATAATCACATTTTCTGCTTTCCTTTTTAGTACAACTTTTCTGCTTTTTCATTCTTAAAAACACAAATTTCCTTTACATTTCCCATCATCATACCTCATCTGCTCGTAACGAATTTTATTAATGCATTGCCTTCAAAAACTGTCATCAGAATCTAGAGCAATCACTCAAAATGTAGCAAGTCATGTCATGACTTCTCTGACAGTTGAACTGACAACTTGTCCTTGGAGGACTCGGCAAGCAAGATTCCAACGGCAGACCTTTTTAAGTGGCTGTGTTCCTCAGCAAACATCTCAGCATCCTTACTGTCATAAATACTTGCCATACTCACTGTAGCCGCGTATCCTTTCTTGCTCGGCAGGTTCTTCTAAGGATTTCTATTAATATCCTGCCATGAATGTTACCATTATTTTTTGTATTATTTTTCCATCCTTATTTTTGTTACAAAAACATGAAATATTAAACCTTTTACAAAGATTTCCTATAACTCATGAGAATATTGTGTGAACCTGTTTGTTACACATTATGAGTGTGTCCTTGTAGTATAGAGAATTTCCCAAGGATTTTCGGTAGCTCTTCGGTGCATTATATTGGTGGTTGTTAAGCGACAGGCGTAATTCGAAACGCTGGCAGGAGATAATGTTGGAAATTTTTAAAGAAATTATGCAGAAGTTTTCTGTGGGCAAGGACAAGTGACAACTGGCTAATGAATAGTTAAAGTAAAACGAACATTTCTACATATATGGTAAAATTGTGTCTGTGTGTTGGACATAAACTTTATATTCCTTTAACGAAATTCCTTGAGTTTTTGAAGAATCACTGTCCAGAAACTAGGCAAAGCTACAGTAGCAATACTGTTACTATACGAGGGCTGAGGCATCAGCAGCTTAATGAAACACGAAAAACCCTATAGATCATTATTTTTCCTACTAACTCAAATGTCCAGACATGATTCAATTAGATAAATCGCTTGCAATGCAACAAAGAACCCCTTCGTCTTTAACAAAAAAAAAACAACATTATCCTTGTCACTTTTACTAACAATAAATTGCAAAATTGATATGACATGAAATCAAGGCGTGACGTTTATTCAACACAAATCATTCCCACCGGCTTAAGGGTCATTTTGGCGGTTTTTTCTTAAGCTTAACAAATGACCATCTGTCATCTAGAAATAAAGACTATTAAGCAAATCACGCCTGTCACTTTGTACATCCTTTTGCAGGACATGCTAAAGTCATGGTGGTCTGGGAAATTCCGCGGGAAGTCTTAAAAAACCAAACACCACCCCATCCATGTAACGTGAACATGTCTTACAAATCTGACAACAACGTTAGACTACAAACAAAAGCAATGACCAAAGGATTGTCAAGGATTAGGGGAGACAAATGTCACCCCTTTCGGGGACTTAGGCATAAGAAACATTTGTATTATCTTAATCGTGGAAATCATGATTTTCTTTGCATGCACTGAATGCAAAAGGTAAATACGGAAAATATTTTGATTTACTTTAGATATCTATGTCATTGTTTGCATATAACATTTGTTTTGGTTTAATTGACCATGGGTCATAACAGCGAACAGAACTTTCTTTTTTCTGACTGGGGTTCAGGCATCAAATTGTAATTGCTGCTTCCTGATTATGCCAAGAGGGTCATCATTTGAATTTATATTTTTGTTGTATACGAATCTAACTTGAACAACACTTCTCCATTATAATTTCTATGAATAAAGGTAGCGATGTAAAAAGTCTTAACAATTTCTTTGAAATGTTCTTTCATCCCCCCCTTACTTGACCGAATCTCATTGAACCCCGACTATTATCTTTGGTTACGCTTTGCTAACTTTATTGGTGGTGGGAACAAGAATACAACCTGTAAATATGAAATGAAGTTTTATACCCTCATATTTTTTTGTGTATCGAAGTAATAAAACCCTTTCTGCTAGTCACGGAGTGTTATAATGACCCTCATTTTGCAGTTTACCTTAAGAGGCACATTGCAAAGATTTTTGTTTCCCATCAAATTATATTGGCCATTATTGAAATTGCCTTCTATAAAGGGTGACAAAATCGATCAAGTGTAAATTTGTTGGCCACACCTGATTTTTGTTCCCAATTTGAACAGGAAATTCTTGAGATAACAAGATATTTTTATATGGCTGCATTAATAGAGGGTGGTTTTATAATAGCTACCGCGGGAAAAAATATTAAATTTGATTGGTTTTCTCACAATCAAATGTGTGTCTGTGTGTTGGACATTAGCTTCTAACTCATTCAACCGAATAAGATGAGTTTTTAACATGTCACACTAAGAGTACTAGTACGAATTATTTTTATCCCAATTATCAAATATCCTGTTCGTCCTTTTTTAAAAAAAAAAATAACGTGGAACTGTACTAAATGGACATATAGTGGCCCAAACAGATTCCAATAAATATAAAAATATATATTACAAATTTTCATATATCCTTTTAATTAATTAATTATAAAATTGTATTGTAAACGATATTTGATAAGAAAATCGTACCAGCGAATGTTGCTTATCCCAATTCTGCAAATATCCTGTTCGTCCTTTTTTGAAAAAAAAACTCGTGGAAGTGCACTTAATGGATATATAGTGACCCAAACATTATTCAATCAATATGAAAACAAATAAAATAAATATTCATATATCCTTTTAGTCCTTTTTGCTCATATATGCACAAAAGTCAACAAAAGTTGTAATTTTATGCCGTAAAATGTTATAAAATTGTATTGTATTCGATATTAGACTAGAAAATAGTACAGACGAATGTTGTTTATCCCAATTGCGCAAATATCCTGTTCGTCCTTTTTTGAAAAAAAAAACTCGTGGAAGTGCACTTAATGGATATATAGTGACCCAAACATTATTCAATCAATATGAAAACAAATAAAACAAATATTCATATATCCTTTTAATCCTTTTTGCTCATATATGCACAAAAGTCAACAAAAATTTTAATTTTATGCCATAAAATGTTTTAAAATTGTATTGTACACGATATTTGATAAAAAAAAAATCGTATAGCCGAATGTTGTTTATCACAATTGTGCAAATATCCTGTTCGTCGTTTTTTTAAAAAAAAAAATATCTTTGTACTGTACTAGTGGCCCAAATACTTTTTAATCTATGTGAAAACAAATATTGCTATAGGTCGTCAAAAAATATAGTAAAAATAGTTAAACGGTTTGGTCCTTTTTCAAAAATACATTCCACAAATATCCTTTTCTGAATAATATCTAAAAACTATACGAAAATAAACAGCTAATGTCCTTTATATTCACCAAACAACAACTTTAGTCAATGATAGCTTAAAACTAATAGTCTAAGCAAAAAATTTGATCAAGTCTTTTTAGTCCTGTTTCCAAAAAAATTCACATAGGTTCATGGAAATAGTAAAATTTTGCCATAAAATGGCATAAAATGTATTGTAACAGACATTAGAGTGGAAAATTGTCAAGGCAGAATTTTATTATTATCATAAAGCAAATATCCTTTTCGTCCTTTGTTATAAAAATATCAAAAAAAATTTATTATCCTCAAATGTATTATTCAAATTCATTGGGCAACAAATTTTATCCATTGGTGGTCGAAGAAAAATGTCCTTCATTTTAAATTTTCATATTTTCTTTTAGTCCTTTTTGCAAAAAAAAATTACAATGGTTACCAAAACTTATTGTACACTATGTTTGAGTAGAAAAAAATTACAGACAGAGGGTTTTTTTTAGAATAGAGTAATTATCCTTTTCGTCCTTTTTTTTGTAAAGAATATAGAGAGATTAAACTCAAATCGTTAGTTAGTGGCTCAAAATGTTGTATTAACTCATAAGGCAACAACTTAAATCAATTGTCATCCAAAACAAATATCATCCGCCTTTTTTCAGATAACCGTTAAGTCCTTTTTTGCGAAAAAATCACAAAAGTCACTGAAAAATGGGTTATTTTCCGCCACAAAATTATACAAAAATCGAAGGTACACAATTATTGACCGGAAAATATTATAAACGGAAGTTATTTTCACTCTTGTACTTAATATCCTTTTCGTCCTTTTTTGTAAAAATAGTGACAAACTGTACTCAATTGAGGAGTTGTTAGCTAAAAATAGTATTCAAATGCATATAGAAATAAATATAACAAGAGGACGTCAGAAAAATATTCTCTTACATTAATTTTCTTATACCCCTCTTTTATCCTTTATGTGAAAAATTTCACTCAAATGGACGGAAAGTGGCTCGTAAAATTCGACAAATTTATTTGAAAACAAATTAAAACACAAATCATACTAAACAAACATTTTTCGCTTTCAATTGTCTTTTGATACTTTGGTCCTTTTTGTAGAATATTTGATAAAAATAAAAAAATAACTTAAATTTTTAATTTAAATGGTTTAAATATTAACTGTGCTAGATATTTTAACAGAAAATATTGTAAATAGATCTAATTTATGACCATAATGCGAATATCCTTTTCGTCCTTATTTTATAAAATATCCAGAATCTCATCCTAAATGAGCAGATAGTGTATCAAATATTATCACCACTAATTTGATAAACAGTTTAACCATTCACTATCTTCAGGCTTAAATTTTCTTATAATCGATTAGTCCTTTTTGCAAAAAAAAATTCGGAAAAATCAATGAAAATGGTTAATTTCCTAACAAAATTTTGTAAAAATAAAATATCATGCCATACAAGTGACCCGAAAATATTGTAGATGGAGGTGATTTATGACCATTTTGCAAATATCCTTTTCGTCCTTTTACGTAAAAATATCGAGAAACCAAACTAGAATCGACATATATTAACTTAAATATTCTACAAACTAACTTAATTACAAAATTTAGCCGTTGCTCGCCATCTGCCTTACATTTGTATATCACCGATTAGTCCTTTTTGCATAATTCATTATTAAAATCAATAAAAATTTTAAATTTTCGATATAAGATCTTGCAAAAGTATATCCAGTCATATATTTGACCCAAAAATATTGTAGATGGAGGTGGTTTATGACCATTTTACAAATATCCTTTTCGTCCTTTTACGTAAAAATATAGAGAAACTAGACTTAAAGGGGCATAGACAATCTCCAGTATTCCTCAAATAAATTTCATAACAAAATTAGCCATTGATCGGCTTCTGGCTTACAGTTTTTATAATCAATTAGTCCTTTTTTAAGAAAATTAAATAAAATTCAACGAAAATGGTAAATTTCCTTACAAAATTTAAAAACAAAATACCGTGCCATATAAGTGACCCGAAAATATTGTAGATGGAGGTGGTTTATGACCATTTTGCAAATATCCTTTTCGTTCTTTTACGTTAAAATATCGAGAAACCAAACTAGAATCGACATATAGTAACCCAAATATTCTCTAAACTAACTTAATTACAAAATTTAGCCATTGACCGCCACCTGCCTTACATTTTCTCACAACCGGTAAGTTCTTTTTCTAAGGAAATTTTTTAAAAATCAATGAAAATGGTAAATTTTCGCTATTAGATTTTACAGAAATGTGTCGTGACATATATTTCACCAGAAAATATTGCAGATGGAGGTTGTTTCTTACGATTATGCAAATATCCTTTTCGTCCTTTTTCATAAAAATATCGAAAAACTAGACTTAAAGGGGCATATAGAATCCCTAAAATTTCTCAAACAAATTTGATAACAAAACTCACTATTAACTGTCTTTTTATAATCCATTATCCTTTTTGCAAAAAAATTTGAAAAATCAATGAAAACGGATAATTTTCTTACAAAATTGTATACAAAAAATACCGTGCCATATAAGTGACATGAAATTATTGCAGATGGAGGTGGTTTATGACCATTTTGCAAGTATCCTTTTCGTCCTTTTAGGTAAAAATATCGAGAAACCAAACTAGAATCGACATATATTAACCCAAATATTCTCCAAATTCACTTAATTACAACATTAGCCATTGCACGCCACCAGCCTTACATTTCCTCACTACTGGTTAGTCCTTTTTGCATAAATTGTTTTGAAAATCAATGAAAATGGTAAATTATCGTTATAAGATTTTACAGAAATGTATCGTGACATATATTTGACCTGAAAATATTGTAGATGGAGTTCGTTTCTGGTGACTTTGATAATATCCTTTTCGTCCTTTTAAGTAAAAAATATCGATAAACTAAACTAAAATGGGTACATAGGGCCCCATAAACCCTCCAAACCAATTTGATAACAAATATAGTTATTGACCGGCCTCTGGTTTAAATTTTTGTATAATCGATTAGTCCTTTTTGCAAAAACTTTCATGAAAATCAATGAGAATGGTAAATTTTCGTTATAAGATTTTACTAAAATATATTTGATCAGAAAAAATTGCGGATGTACATTCTTTATCCTCATTTTGCAAAAATCCTTTTCGTCCTTTTTTATTAAAATGTTTCAAAACATTTTGAAAAGTGACACTAAGTGGCTATAAATACTACTCCAATTCAGTCTAACAACAATTTATCCATTCGTGGTCCATAACCAATAATATCTGTCGTAAATTTACTGTTTCGTCCTTTTTGCATAAAATTTTATAAAATCAATTAAAATGGCAAATTTTCTTTATGACCTTTCACAAAAGTGTACCGTGCAACATATTTGACCAGAAAAAATTGCAGACTGAGGTGGTTTTTTAAACAATTTCCATATAAACTTTTCGTCCTTTTTATCCTTTTTAAGAAAAATATCAAAGAAATTTACTACATATTGACAGGCTAGGGCTGAAAATATTCATCAAATTCATTGGCTAATATATTTAATCATTTTAAATTAAATTTCTTCTTAGTCCTTTAGTCCTTTATGCAAAAAATTTTATGAAAATGAAAATAGTAAATTTTTATTATAAGATTTAACAAAAATGTATCGAACATCAATTCAGTCAAGAAATATTGCCCAGGGTGGTCATTTATCTTCCTTTTTTGCAAATAACCTTTTCGTCCTTTATTAATTCAAAAATTTTTGACTATCGATTGCTTAAAATACCAATCAGACATACCCATTAGCTATCCCGATTAATTAATAAATTTAGAAATATTGACATTTAGCCAGTCAAATTGTTTCTCGAATTTTCTTTACGATGCATTTCTGTGAGAGTCCTAAAACAGTCTATTCCTTCTAATTTACATATATCCTTTGAGTCCTTTTTCCATCTGTAGCCGAAGGAAAACTGACAGAGACAAGGAAAATTGATCTCGGATGCAAAACTGAGCAGCACAACGATGTGAACAGAGTATATCAAAAAACGAATACAAAAAGGTACGTGTGTGTCACAAAATGTGACCTTCGGGTTTTCAATCATGTGGAAGTTAAAAAGTATTTTGTTGTCTATTTTTTTATTAAAATTTAATTGCAGCAAAACATTTACATATAAACCGCCACACAAACGAAATTGTTACCTATAACTTTACACTCACTCACTCTCTTTTCGACATCTTCACAGCTTTCTCATACACTTACATACAACCCCTTTTTCGGGGTTTGCCAGCACTTTTTGCCAGTCATGATCAGAGCACAACAAAACTTGTGAATTTTTAATTTAACAACATAAAAATATGTTTGCCTTTATCTATCTTCATAGCCAAGTGTTTGCCACGCCTGTCCTTTAACGGAATTTCATAAACTATAACAAAATTGTGTGCTGTCATTCATTTGAAAATAGAAGCCAGCAATTCCTAAACTATTTAGTTTTGTTAAAAATTTGCATATAACCCTTTTCGGTAAACTTCAGGAGCGCTATCATTGACGGGACACCAACATTCCCAAAGGATTCAGAGAAAGGATATTTTTGTTTTTAGTGGGGTGAATTGCTTAAATAAAATTGAAATGTTGATATTAGACTGGCGCCTTTTTCTTTGCAGCCTGTTGATGAATGAATGCATGTCCTGTGAGCGGATGGAGCGATCGTAAGTTGGAAAGAGATGGGAAGAGATGTTGTTACTGTTGGTGTTGTGGTTGTTAAACAGTTGCGCTTTAAATGTCCCATGTCTATTTGTTCTATAAAGTTAACTCATGCGCCACCTATCAGCCGTTAAGTGCAAGAAAAACTAAAAGGATAATTATTAAATTGCAAAACAAATCCTTTTAAAGCCGTTTTATGCCAAAAGTTTAAAATTTTTGTGGACTTTTGTCAAATTTTCAATAAAAAGGACGAAAAATTATGTGCCAGAATGTTTTCTTTATCATCAAAGGATGCTTAGATTTGTTAGCCACTGACTTTAGAGCATATTTTAAGCCGCCAGCTGTTTATTTTAGTATAGATTTAGATATTTTTGTAATAAAGGACGGCAAGGATACTTGCGAAATGGTGATAAACAACCTTTGTTTGCAAAATTTCACAATAAATTCTGATAATAAAAACTTTTTTAATACATTTAGTTGAATTTTCTGCCATGAGGATCAAAAGGACATATGCAAATTGTTTTTGTTTTCATGGCTAGATGGCAAAATTTGTTACCAAATAAATTTGGGAGCCTTTTGTGTCATCAACAGTCTATTTTAATATAATTTCTAGATATTTTTACAAAAAAGGATGCAAAGGATATTTGCAAAAAAGTAATAAACATCCGTCGCTTGCAAAATTTCATAGTCAAATAAGTGACACACTACATATTTATAAAATTCTATAACAGAAATTTGTCATTTGATAGAAGTGTAGAATTTTCTGTCAACAGGATCAAAAGGATGTATGCAATTAATTTTTGTCTACAACGAACAATGATTAATTTTATTATCAAATGAGTTTGGTGACTAATTTGGGCCACCAGCTTTTCATTTTAGTAAAATTATTTGAAGTTTTTTTTAAAAGGATGGAAATGATGTTTGATAAACAACCTCCGTTTGTAAAATGACATATTAAATTAGTGGCAAAATATATTTTTGTATCCTATTACGAAAATTTATCATGTAATATAATTTTGTGCAATTCTCTGTCAACAGGACTAAAAGGATACATGCAAATTGTATTCGTTTTCATCGCCCGATTGTAAAATTTGTTACCAAATAAATATGGGGATTATTTGTGCCACAATCTGTTCATTTAAATAAAGTTTCTTAAAATTTTACAAAAAAGGATGAAAAGGATATTTGAAAAATGGTGATAACAAATCTCCATCTGCATAATTTCATAGATAAATTGGCGGCAAAATATATTTTTATTAAATCTTTTAACGAAAATTTGCCATTTGATAGACTTTTTTTTTGAGTTCTCTGTCAACAGGATCACAAGGACATACACAAATTATATTCGTTATCACCGCCCGATGGTCAAAAAATAGTCAAATTTGTTACCAAATAAATTTGGGAAGCCTTTTGTGCCATCATCTGACTATTTTAATCTAGTCTCTTGATATTTCAAAAAAAAAAAGGATGATCAGGATATTTGCAAAATTGTGATAAACAACCTCCGTTTGCAAAATTTTTTACTGAAATTAGTAGCAGAATACAATTTTAATAACTTTTTTTATATTTAAGCCACCAGCTTTTCATTTTAGAATAGTTATTTCATGTTTTTCTAAAAAGGACGAAAAGGATATTTTCAAAACGACCTCTGACTGCCTTATTTCCTAATCAAATTTTGACCTAACGATTAAATATTTAAACAAAAACTTACCAGTTTTATTGATTTTTAAAAATTTGTTGGAAAGGATATGAAAGGACATGAGGCGAACGACTTTATTCCTATGACGGCCAAAGGTTGGGTTTTTTGGCAGATGTTTTTTTTATCGGATATTTTTATCCACGAATTTTCCATTTTAGTATAGGTTCTTGTTATTATTCTTATTATTATAAAAAATTAAGAAAAGGATATTTGCTAAATGTTTATAAACGACCACTGTCTGCAAAATTTTCTAGTCAAACGTGTAGTAAGTATATTTCTCTATATTTTTATAACGAAATTTTACCTTTTTTAACGACTTTGTTACGTTTTCTGCACAAAGGACCAAAAGGACATATGCAAATTTAACACAGAGTATATTCCATTTCATCGAACTGAAGTTAAACTTCATACCAAATTAATGTTAAACTCATTTTGAGCCCTTAGCTGTCAATTTTGTTTACGTTTGTTTATATTTAAAAAAAGGACGAAAAGAATATTTGTAAGGACATCTGTTTGTAATATTTTTTTATTCAAATTTATGTTGCTCCGTTTATATTTACACCATTTTATGGCAAACAATTTTAGTTTTCATTGACTTGTGCAATTTTTTTCAAAAAGGATCAAAAGGATAAATGGAAATTTGTGAAAGGACAAAAAAGAATATTTGCCAATTTGTTGAAAACGCCTTCGTTTGTAATTGTTCCCTGTCCAATATGTAACACAATACATTGTTATGAAATCTTATAACAAGAATTTGCTATTTTGATTGATTTTTATGAATTTTTATGCAAAATGCATTTACAGGATCTAAGACAATTTAAGACACTGATGTATTGTTTTCGGTTAAAAACCAATATAATGTGGTGCCTAATGATTTTATACAACTATTTGACCAATCTACTGTCGATTATATTATAATTTCTTGATATTTGTCTAATAAAGGACGAAAAAGATATTTGAAAAGACAAAGCTGAACAACGTTGGTTTGCAATATGTTGTGATCGAATATATATTTTAAGATTTGTAAGCCGCAGTTCAGTATATTTTCTTGGCAGTTTTTTTTTATAAAGGACGAAAAGGACGTTTTAAAACAGAACATCTGTCAGTAATATTTAAATCTGCTAGTTTTTTACCA